>CM076709.1:16342500-16362500 GCA_038501285.1 Penstemon eatonii | reverse complement strand
GTAGTGGGATAAACAAAACTCAAGAAACTTTTACTAAGTTCTCTGATGTATTGAAGGGTAACAAACCGGTGGTTATGACTGAGAACAAATCCACCCCCACTCCTTCCGGTAGATTTGTTTTGAATTCCGATCCTCGAAGCCGGAACAAGTCCCTTATAGATATTGCAAAAAAACCAGTGGCCGAGAGACTGATTGCGCCAAAGCTTTTCCTAATGCTGAAAGGGAAGCCTATATTCAATTCACTAAGGCGGAAATTGAGCGTGTCACGAAGCCCTATGAATTTTTGTTGGTGGGCCGTTTTAGCCGTGGGGTCCCCGGGTATCTTGCTCTACGAAAGGCGTTTGCTAATATCGGTTTGAAGGGGGAATGGAAGATTGATATGTTGGATAGGAAAGATGTCTCTATTTTATGCTAACTCGAGGAGGATTATACGAGGCTCTGGATTAAGGGTGATTGGTCGTTCTACAATTGCCCAATGAAGATCTTCAAATGGTCTCTCTTTTACAAGCCTACCGAAGAGTCCTCTATTGTCCCTTGTTGGATCGTTCTAAAAGGATTGCCACTGCCTATGTACGACACTGAAATGCTTTATGAGATATGTCTGCGGGTTGGCAAGCCTCTACGGACTGATGAGGCTACGAAGAACAAGACCAACTTATTCGATGGAGCTAGAGTTTGTGTTGAGATTGATCTTTTGCAGGATCCAGTCACCGAGATCGCTCTGGGGTTTGATGATGACGGGAATTGCATTTATCAGGAGGTTTCCTATGAGAATAGACCTCTTTACTGTGCCAATTGCAAAGTCATTGGGCATCAAGCTAATAATTGTGTCCATACTAAAGCAAAAAGCATTGTTGGGGTTGAGAGTCAGAACATGCATCCTACCTCAGAGGCTCAAAGAGAGGTCAAACAACCAACTGCTATTCCTGGATCTTCTGTTGCTCCGAGGGACTCCAACAAAGGAAGTACTCAAGCTAAGAGCCCGATTGCTAATGCCACTAATGGTGCTGCTATACCAAGGACTTTATCTATTCAGAAAGGATCGGACAAAGGTAAGAAGCAGACCAAAAGTGCCACTGATACAGAGGGCGAGGATCAGTGGAAGGTTGTTAAGAGAAAAAAGAAATCAAAGCAGTCGAAATAAAGGTATGTTCCTAAATCTGGCATAGAGGGGAGTGCCACCCCTCAACTTGTTTTGCATGATGTAAAGGGGAGTGCCACCCCACTTTGTGCGCATGACGGATTACAGGGGGGCGCCCCCTGGAACTGCTTCTGTGACTGATTGCTTGAATGTCTCTATGACTAAATCTGTGCTTGAGGTTGCTTTGTTGTCTGAGAAAGCTGATAAGTCTAACAATGTTGTCGCTAGAAAAGTTGCTCCTGTTACTAATGCGTCTACTGAGGCTGGAAAGACTAAGTCTAGGAAAGGAAAGACTGTTAGATTTAGCGAGAAACTTGTGGATGTGTCGGTTACTGAGTCTAAGGGTCAATTGTTTGTTCAGGGTTATCACTCTAGTGGGACTCATGGTTATCATTCTAGTGGGTCTTTAATTGTGACTAGTCCGGATTTTGATGCTAGTGATATACCTGAGGGTACTACCTTTGAATGTAATGACTGTGGTGCTGCATTTGATCATAATCTGAACCAAATGCCTTTGAAGGAATCAGATGTTCGAAAGATTAAAAAAGAAAAGATTAAACATGCTGAGTCTGAACATTCCTCTGATTATGTTGATACTGATTATGCAGCCTCGGATTTTACAAACACTGATATTGAACTTTATGGTATGCATGATGAGTATCTTCGTACTCAAAGGAAGAGAAAGAAAAAGAAAAAACATAAAAAGAGAAGTGGTATGCGGCAAGCTCCCGAGTCTATTGTGTCTCATCCTAGGTCGTCCTCCCCCTTGTCTTCTGATAAGTTGAAGAGTCCTACGATTGTGCCCAGTTCTGAGTTGCTGCCACCTGTAACCTCTGACATCTCTCCTCCTTTTCTCCCCACTCAGGCAGGTCCAAATGTGGACTGTACTAGTGAGGCAGAGAAGGACGGTGATAATGTCAAATCCTCTTCTGTTCTGGTTGATGCCACTCCTCCTGTTGATGATCTGGAGGAGACTAGTCTTAAGGAGGGGGCCACTGCTTCAGATAGTAGTGATCAAGAGAGTCCTTCCGCCCCTCGGTCTAGGTCAATTTCTGGTCAGTCCAAGGGTATGAGGGGGCATAGGATGCTTAGGCAGAAGAAAGTTAAACTCTCTAGGAGTTTAGATCGTCTAGGTACTCATTTTGATGATGTTGTTGATGAGCCTCCTTCGTCTGTTCCTCTCGTTTTGGCATTACCTTCATCTGCTGCTCCTGACCTTGCTATTGATCCTAGTGCTGGGTTGACTATCCCTGATCATCTTGATCCGGTGGATCAAGGTGTGTCTGTTACTGACTCTCCAGTATCTAAACCTCTTATGCCTAAGTCCCTCAAGGCCAAAATTCTCAAGGAAATTGATGTGATTCCTGAATTTGTGCTTTCTAAGATGACTTGTTCTGATGGGGAGGGTGTGGGTACTAGGAGGTCTAATAGGTTGTTAGGAGATAGAAAGGGTGGAACTAGTGAGGATGGTCATGTTTCTCAATGATTTTGGTTTGGAATGTGCATGGGATTGGGAACCCTAAATCCCAGTTGAATGTTAAGAAAATTACAAAAGCTAATAAAATTAAGATTCTTGTTGTTATTGAGCCTATGGTTTCTTTAGATAACATGAATTTTAAAAAGATTTTCAAGTTTGATCTCGTGGTTAGCAATTCTAATAATAAAGTGTGGGTGTTTTTTGATAGTAGTCACATGGTTACTGTTATTGAAGATCATCCCCAGTTTTTGCATGTTTCCTTTTCTTCTTATGTGCTCCCTAAAGCTGTCTTCTTTACTTGTGTGTATGCTTTGTATCAGAGAAGTCAGAGGAGAGATTTGTGGGATGGGCTTAGGAGGAATTTTACTAGTGAGCCTTGGCTTGTTACTGGGGATTTTAACATCATCTTAGATCCTTCTGAGAAGAAGGGGGGGGGGGAGTGCACCTCATCTTAGTTCGATAGGGGACTTTTCTGATTGCCTTCTTGACTGCTCTCTGTCTGATTTAGATTCCATTGGTTCCAAATTTACTTGGTACAGGAACTTTGTTTGGCAGAAGTTAGATAGGTGTTTGGCCAATCCTGCTTTGCATGAGATGTTTGATTCCATTGTTACTAATTTCCTCCCTAGGATGCATTCAGATCATTCCCCTATGCTAATTAATTTTCAATTTAAGCATATCCTAGTGATTACACCTTTCATATACTTAAGTGCCTGGGCCCTTCATTCAGGGTTTTTGCAGGTGGTTAAGGACTGTTGGGATGTTAACACTGATTTTTCTGGTATACTTAATTTGAAAGTTAAGCTGCATAGGATGAAGCAAAGATTGCGGTGGTGGAACAAATCTGTTTTTGGAGACATTTTTGAAAGACTTAATAGTTCCACCACTGCTGTCAAATATGCTCAGGATAAATTTGAAGATGATCCTACTGAGGAAAATTTGATTGAGTTAAATAGGCCAAATGCTCTACATACCCTTTCCTTGAAAATGGAGGAGGAATATTGGAGACAAAAAACCAACATTAAATGGGTTGGTGAGGGTGAGAGAAACACTAAGTTTTTTCATAATCTTGCTTAGAGGAAAAAAGGGCAATCTGTTATTCATAGAATTAAGGATGGGAATGGGAATTGGGTCACAGATTGCAATCTGATTAGGTCTTCAGCAGCTGAGTACTTTGAAAATGTGTTATCTACTGTTGAACCTAACCTAGTGGTTGATAATCTGGATTTGATTCCTTCTGTCCTTAATCAATGTGATAATGTTGCTCTGACTGCTCCCCCCTCCCTTGATGAAGTGAAAACTGCTGTCTTCAGCATTGCTCCTAAGAGTGCGGCAGGACCTGATGGCTTCAGCTCTCACTTTTATCAAACCTGTTGGGATATTGTCAAGAAGGATCTACTTGATGCGGTAGTAGATTTCTTCTCTGGCTCTTCTCTTCCCAAAAGCATCACTGCCACCACTATTGTGCTTATTCCAAAAGTTCAAAATGCTGTCTGTTGGTCTCAGTTTCGTCCTATCAGTCTTTGTAATGTCTCTTGTAAGATCTTTACAAAGATCTTGAATGATAGGCTTGTGACTGTGTTGCCTCGGCTCATTTCCGAAAATCAGTTTGGTTTATGCATGATAGACTCATTGCGGATAACATTTTGCTTGCTAAAGAGCTGGTGCACGAAATTAATCACCCTAGGGCTAAAAATGGTAATATGATTCTCGAACTAGACATGGCTAAAGCATATGATAGAGTCCACTGGCCTTTTTTATTTGATGTGCTTAGGAAGTTTGGTTTTTCTAACCACTTTATAGCCCTTCTTAGATGCACTGTTGAACATACCTTCTCCTCTGTACTTGTTAATGGCCAACCTGCTGGTTTCGTTCGTTCTAGGAGAGGGGTTAGGCAGGGAGATCCCATTTCTCCCACTTTGTTTATTTTGGCTTCGGAGTTTTTGTCTAGGGGTCTTAACAAACTGTTTCTTGACCATCCTGATATTCAGTATTTCACTAATAGGGGTTTTTGTGTGTCTCACTTGGCTTATGCGGATGATTGCATAATTTTTGCAAAGTCCACATATAGGTCCATTACTAAGATCATGCACTTTCTTGATTACTACTCTCGGGTGTCTGGACAGGCTGTCAATCCGCAGAAGAGTAAGATTATTGTTGGGAAGGGTTGTCATAGGAGAGCTAAGGCCCATATTAAAACCATTTCTGGTTTTCTTATGTATAGTCTTCCTTTAGAGTACCTCGGTGCCCCTTTGTTTAAAGGAAATAAAAACATGGCTCTTTTTGACCCCTTATTGGCTAAGATTAGATCTCGTCTGACTGGTTGGGAGACCAAGTCCTTTTCCCCTGGTGGTAAACTTGTGCTTTCGAAAAGTGTGCTCACTTCTATTCCCACTTATACTTTACAGGTCATCTTTCCCTCCACTAGGCTGTTAGTTGAGCTTGAGAGACTCTTTGCTAGATTCTTCTGGAGTAAGCCAGTGGTCAGAAGATCCACTGGTCTTCCTGGAAGAATATTTGTTTTCCCTCTTTGGAAGGTGGTCTAGTGGTTAGGAGATTATCTGATGTTGCTACTGCCTTTTCCTACAAGCTTTGGTGGAGGGTTAGGGAAAATGATGGGATTTGGTCTAGATTCATGATACAAAGTATAGAAAGTCCCACCATTTCTATACTGCTTTGAATGCCAGATATAAATCTCAAGTGTGGAAGCGTATGTGTAAGGTTAGAGACTTGTTTTCTGAAAATGTCTTCTGGGTGTTACGAAATGGGCATATATCTTTCTGGCATGATCATTGGATCAGTGACAGGCCTTTAAAATATCTGCCTATTCCTAATCTCCCAGTTGATAACCTTAGAGTTTGTGATTTCTTTATGCATGACGAATGGAATGTGGATCTTCTCCTTTTCTGCCTGCCTGCTGATGTGGTGAGTGATATTGTCTTACTGCATATTGATTTGAATGAACATGATGTGATTACTTGGAAGCACACCCCTGATGGTTTGTTAAATATCAAAAGTGCTTGGAATTTTACTAGACTTAAGAAGCCAGTTGATTTGTTGATGAAGCATGTGTGGAACTCTCTTGTCTTGCCTTCGGTTTCTATTTTCGTTTGGAGGCTTTTGAACAACTGGATCCCTGTTGACAGTGTTATGCAATCCAGAGGGATTCAGTTAGCATCAAAATGCCAATGTTGTTTTGATATTGAGAGTATCCAGCATGTTTTTATCAATAGATCAGTGGCTTCCCAGGTTTGGGAGTATTTTGCTAATCTGTTTGGTGTAAAGAAGATTTTGACTGATAACCCCAGATTTTTGTTATCTGTTTGGATTAACTCCTCTACTTTTTGTGGTCCAGGACATTTGAGGTCTGTAGTAGCCATTTATGTTCTTTGGAACCTATGGAAGTGCAGGAATAATTCCAAACATCATAACAAAAATCACCCTGCTTTAAACATTATAAATATGTCAATTTCTGAGATTAAGTCTTTGTACTTAACTTCAAAAATTAGACCTTCTAGTTGGAAGAGGGATTTAAGTATTCTTACATCTTGGGTTGTCAATGTCAAGCCTTCTTTAGATCCTAGATGTTTTATGGTTAATTGGCTTCTCCCTCCTGTTGGTTTTGTTAAGTTAAATACAGATGGCTGTTCGAGGGGAAATCCAGGTGTTGGAAGATTGGGTGGTATTGTTTGAGATGCTCATGGTGAAATGATATTTGGTTTTTGTGACTTTATCGGGCTTTGTACAAACACTGAATCAGAGATGAGTGCTTTAATCAGGGGACTGGAACTTTGTGAATCTTTTCGATGTTCCAATGTGCTGGTTGAGGTGGATTCCCAGGTTCTGTGTTCGATCTTAAAAGGTAAAAAGCAGGTACATTGGAAACTTGTGAATTTATTGTACAAAGCTCAAAATTTTTTGCAAAAACTTGGTTCTTCAATGAATCATATCTACAGTGAGGCTAATCAGGTTGCTGATCATTTAGCAAACCTGGGATGTGATTCACAGGAATCATACATTTTCCATCCTGGTGAGGGGGATAGGAAATTGAAAGGTCTTATTTGGTGTGACAAGTTTCAGATGCCTTCATTTAGACACACCAAATAAACCTTCTCTACCTCTATATGATATTGATGTTCCGGGTAGTTTATCAGACTGTTCTGGTACACTATCAGGGGAGAATTCTTTAGATGCATTTCATATAGAGTAGTTATCCTTTCAGTGCATATAGTTGATCTTTATTTTACTTTGGCCCGCTCCCCTGGCCTTCTTTATTCCATCATTTGATTACCCTTGTTTGCTGAGGTTAGCTATCCTTGTTCTTGCACGATTCAGTCATCTCTCATGGCTGTATCGAAATTAGCTAACTTACAGACCATACTTCACTCACTATATCTGAAATGTGCCTCCTATGCACTGCACACACTTCAGGGTAGTTTATCAGACTGTTCTGATACACTATCAGGGGGAAGTTCTATTGGGATAGTGGTTGGGTTGCCTCGATTGTCAGAACAACGAAAGTGCAGAATTTAAAATTTTTCGAAGCACCCAAGGTCCCATATAAGAATCTCCATATTATTTATACGCAAGCAAGAAACAAAAACGCACAGAGTAATTAAACAAGGGGGTTTTTGCAATTTACCTCACCACAGGCAAGGTGGTGGCAACCTTCGGTTCTAATTCTGAATCTGGATCTGGATCTGGTTCACAGAAGTGATCCAAGCGTCTCACCTCCAAAGTTAGTCCACACCAACGGGATTCTGGTGACACCTCCTAGTCTTAGGCTCAGAACTGGATCTAGGAGATTTGTTGTTGCAAGACTGTGCAGATCAACTTGGCAAGGCAAGATCTAGCACGGTGGAACAAGGGAGAGGCGGCGGCGGCGCTTGGGCAGCTCACGGCAGCAAGGTGGCGGCGGCACAAGGCTTGGCGGCGCAGGGAGAAGGGCGGCAGCTACTAGGTCAAAGGAGGCTAGGGTTTTGCTTAGGGGTGTTTTAGCTTTTTGAGCTCAAGTAGAACCCTATTTATAGACTCCCTCTTGACCTAGGTTTGCAAGACTCCTTATGGGCTTTTAATTAAAGGCCCATGTCTTGCAAGCCTTTCATTTAATTAATTACTTAATTAAATGCCCAATCCAATTAAATCATTATTTCTTTTATATAATTAATTAGCAACTTAATTAAGTATTTAATTAATCAAGTCAGCCAATTAATTAATCTCCCACTTGAATTAAATACTTTTAATTCATTTAATTGATTTAATTACCTTTAAATCAGTTAATTCCTTTAGTATCATTTTCAACAGTCACCGTCCAATTGTATTGTGTGTGACCCTCTGGGTTCACCATCAATTGGCAGCAGGCCCACGAATTCCTCGTGATTTAATTTATGAACAATAAATTGCTCCGGTCAATTAAACAACCTTTAATTGACCACTCCTAGAATCAAATCCTCTATTAACTCAGGAGTACCTACACTTCATGGTCGATGTCTAGCCACAAGCCCATGAAGCCCAACTTCAGGTGAATTGATACTTGTGAACCTCGTCTCATATAATTACCATGTACATACGGTCCTTCTATCGACTAATATTCCCGATCAAGACTTAGGGTGTGTGAATTGATCGGCACCTCTAAATTTGTCTCGATAACTATACTTTCTAATTCAGGATAATATTCCAGTGTGACTGCTAAATTTGGAAACCCCTTCCCAAATCCGTCACCGACCACGGCTGTGGATTCCTCGGATATATTATCTAAGAATCGTATAGGAAATTCTCTCATCCATTACAATGAGTCAATAGATTCCATATTGGTACTAACCACTCGCGTACATGTCCATACGCACCCAACCTAGGCATGTTATGACCAAGCTAAGTGGCCTATACCTAGATCTATGTACGCACTTTCATGCACCGAATTCGCCCTAGCACCTCAAGTCAAAGGACTAAATCGTACACTATTATAATCCTTGAGAAACATCCCATCACCGATATGCGCCATGCGCTTCCACAATGGGTTTCTCTGTTCGGGTCGTTCGATGCATTCAATCCTCCATTGAACCACCTACTCATATGCACTGGCCTCAAATGCCTTGCTCATGAAACGCTACAAATTCACTCCATGTGAATCATGCATACTTGTACAAGTCTTGGCGATTCCTACGATACCCCGTCTCGTTCGGAATCTATGACTTGGAACAGTTTTAAGATTACGACCTTTGAGACTATTTCATGATTGCACTCAGTACTGAAGTGAATCGTCCTATAGTCTAATGTAATCTAAGAGTTTCAACCAATCGCTTAAATGTATTCACGAGAGATGAAGTTGGCCATTGTTTATCCTTATACTCGTATAAATAAACATGCGTATTAAGTCATATATACTAAAGAAAGTTAATGATAGTTTCACTACAAGCTAAATATATTGGCTTGCAGGGCACTATCCCATCAAGTTCCTTAGATGCATTTCATATAGTGTAGATATCGTATCTATGCATATAGTTGATCCTTTTTTACTTTGGCCCGCACCCCTGGTCCTTCGATTTCCATCATTTGATTTGCCCCTGCTTTCTGGGGTTAGCTATCCTTATTTTTGCATGATACATCCATCTCTCATGGCTTTATCAATAGTAGCTAACTTACAGGCCACACTTCACTCACCACTTTTTATATTGTGCCTCCCATGCACCGCACACACTTTTCGTGTCTGGGTCACAGTGTTTAAGTTGGTCTGCACCGGCTTATTCACTCAGGGACAACCTTTAGATGCATATCATTTGCACTTTACAGCATATATTCCCTTTGCATGTTAGGAAGCCCTTTGCTTTATTTTCTGGATGAGTTCTCTGGTCCATTGGCAATTCTACCATTTGGTTATCCTTGCTTCCAATGCCTGGCAGTCATTTTTTGCATGTAGGTCGGGTCATCTTAGATGACTTGACAAGTTCATTCATCTCACATGTGTGGACTTACACTCATTATTCCTGCCAGGTAATTGATCCCAGTAAACCACCACTTCTATACTTAACCATGCCTTTGCACGTTGCACACACTATTTTATGATGGTTGTGGTGGTGTTGACAGGTTGGTGGGGTTGGGTGTTGGTGATTTCCTTGTATATAGTTAGCCTTGTGGTAGAGTCTTTTTCCAGGGGATTCTATTTCAGAGGTTGGAGTTGTGGCGGTGATCTTTATGCCTTGGGCATTATCTTTGAGTTGGTTTTGTGATGGTTATGGTATTTGTTAGTTGTTAGTTGTTGCTTTTCTATCAGGGCTCATAGGAGACTATATGTTGGAGGCTGTTTGAGGAGTTGCCACTTATCCTTGATTTCAGAGAGCTCTTCTGTTCTTCATGCTCATAGAAGGCTGTATTCTGGAGGCTGATGGATGGAGTTGTTACTTTGGTGTTACTTATTTGTTATGATTCTGCCCCTGCGTGGGTGTTTTGGCCAGATTGTTGGTATCATTTTATACCCCTGCATGGGTTTTCCCAGTATGTGGGCATTTATCTTGCTTTTAGATCTTTGTTCCCCTGTGTGGGCTGTTTGCCAGCATGTTGGCTTTTCATTTTGTTGTTTTGCTTTGCTGTGTTGTTTTATCTTTTCGGATCCTTTGTTTTAGGGGTTAGTCCCTTTGTTCATACGTTTTCATATGGGGTTATAAAAATTGTGAGTTCCCCCTCACGTTATTAGACCCCTAACCACAACTCATCCGCTGATTCTTCAACATCGGTCGGTTCGGACCTCCACTTAGTTTCACCCAAGCTTCATCCTGGTCATGGATAGATCACCCAGGTTCGGGTCCATAAGTAGTGACAATTGCCCTATGAAGACTCGCTTTCGCTACGGCTCCGGTTGTGAAACCCCAAAGAATTTCGGTCTAATTTTGTGTAAGTGGGTGAAATTATGTGTAATTAAAATATGGCTTATATTTAAATTTTTATGAAATTAAGTATTTTATAACTTACATTTTAGTCCAAAACATTAAAAATGGGAATATTATATATATATATATATATATATATATATATATATATATATATATATATATATATATATATATATATATATATATATATAAGTACTTAACTTAAAAAAAATAAAAAAATTAAGCCTTTAATTTATGGTGGATACAGGGGACTAAACCATTAACTTCTACGCCCATATGGATCAACTAGTTTTTTTTTTTTTTTGTAAATTATGTTTTGAGATTTGATAAGAATTAAGCTGGTTGCATTTTAATTAGTGCTTTATTTGACATGAGACTTTTGTAGCGGCTTAGGTCATATTTAGTTCGTTTGAATTAGCACAATCAGTATGCATGTATGCAGCAAAATATTTTTCTAATTGCGTTTGATGGCCTTGCTGACTATGTTCAGCATCATGGCCCCTTTGAGTTAAGGGGTATTCTCGATTGACCCAAAACTTTGGGTCAATTGATATTTTCCAACCCCATCGTCATCTCGACACAAATTTTATATGTTTGACAACTTTTAAAGATAAATATTTTTATATAAGCAATAATTGTTAACTTGAGTGATTGTAAATGTTTGGGTTGGTGAGAACATTAAGGTTCAAGTTTTGGTGCGTAATTGTCTGAATTTACATACGTGTAATTGAACAGGTTCTGGAGGTGCCCCTCATTCCGACTTTTCGAAACTTAATTAAGACAAAGAAGGTGAGTGCTGAATGCACAACTTATGGTCCGAGTCTAAGTATATATATATATATATAATTAAGTAGATACCTATACATTATTCTGAAATAGTGGAATAATTAGAGTTAAAATCTCAAGTTTTATTTATGAAACTTTCATGCATGTAGAAAGGTTATTGTCGGATGTGTTGATACTATTAAGAGCATTATGTTAATTATATGATAGATTATGGCACGTTGTAAGTTTGAATATGTGTTGAATTATGTATTCAATGTCGAATTCTAATATATAAGGTTATGTTGTTCTGTTTTATCTATCCTTGGTTGACGGTAGATCAGCGACAATCTTGGTAGACGAGGTCTACGAGGTTGCCCTGATTTTTACCTGCAACCCGACTCACGAGCCAAGTATGGAGATATACTTGGTCCGTGAAGTCAAATTTCTGAGCAAAGACACTGTCAATGCATCTGTCTGTGTAAGGTCGCTCCTTACTGGTGTGTTTGGTACATCCGTATGGAGGGTAAGAGGAGTCGGCAATCAGTAAATCTGCTATATGAGTTATATGAAATGATTATGTTAATTATTTAATTAATGTTTGATTTAAGTTGAGTATATTATACATGTATAAATTGAAATGTTTACACCACTCTTCATCATTCGAGTATTCAGCCTCACTAAGTTGAATTATCAACTTACGCATTTCATGTCAAAATTTTCAGTTACAGGTAATCCAGGAGTAGTTCTTGTCTCAATTAGATCACCTCATTTTGTTCAGCTTCGGATAATATATGTACTTAAGTCTTTTGTTATGTATACCTCTTCAATATTTTGAACTAATCTTTGAATACTTTTGTTGTATATAAATACTCTAAGGTTTATGTAATTATTCACTAAATTATCAGTTATTCAGACTGCTTATCGCAGTCTATGTTTTTGAAACATAGTTAGTATTTTTGAGTTTAGAAATATTTAACTTAGAATTTTTGTTGTTGCATCATTCACATACCCGACCTCGGGATTTACCCAATTCGGGATCAAATCTCGGGGACGCGGGTTGTTACAAAATGGTATCAGAGCCTAAGAGTAGAAGCAAGGTTAGATCTGGGAAGTCTAGTGTCGTGTCTACATGTCTACATTCATCATTGAACTTGCACTATTGATTATGTTATCTTACCTTTTTCGATTGTGATAGGATATGGCAAGTGACGGAAGCTACAATACCTCGAGTTTTGGACAGCCAAATGGTCAGGCAGGAGAGAGTGGGGATGGGGTAATTGGTCGAGCTGACTCGCCCCCTCATCCTATAATGTATCGGAGGTCACGCCAACGTCAGGTTTATACTCCACCCTCTCTACGGGGTGGATTAAGTGGTCCGCGAGAGCGTCTCCAGGGTTCCTACCCTAATCGGGTGGTACATACCCTGAAGTAGGATCGAGATCGTTATTTTCGTCGTACCGTTGTTGGAGAGATCAGGGAATGAGAGTCGGACGCGGCGACTAGGGCCGTTTGTACCGAGAATAGGGAGCTGAGGGAAGAATTAGGAAATGTTTGAGAGGACAGGGATCGTCGAGCGGTTAGGGATGTTCTAGTTCGTGATCGCCTTAGGGCCCTTGTTCATGTGATTTCGGATGCTACTGAAGAGGATGACCCGATGGAGGATGAAACCTCAGAAGAGGGGGATGACTGAGGGTTGGACTTAGGATCATGATTTAGGTTATGTGTGTTCTTTGTGGTTGGCCATGGTGGCCTTAGACTTTTGATGTTCTTCGTATCCACTGACTTCTTTGCTGTTATTTCTCTGTTTCTGTATGCTCATTTTATGAATGTTGTTGTAAGACTATGTTGTCTGTTTGATATTCCACGTGTTATTTAGTTATGTTTTATTAATATGAATTATATGCTCCGTAGACTAAGAGATTTATTGCACTTAATATTTTGTTAGGAGGTTTTAATGATATTTTGAGCCATTGACTCAAAACATACGTATGATCAGATGGCAGGTAATTCAGATGATAACCAGTCACCCCCTGGGCAATCATCGGGGACGCCAATACCCCCGGTGTTGAGCCAAGTGGAACTAATCATCGCCGCCTTGGGAGAATTCTCTCGATCATTGCAAAATACTACTCATAATCCATTACCACCCCCTACACCTCCCTCCCTTGATCAAACCTTGGAGCGTTTCTTACGGTTCAACCCCCCAAAATTCTATGGAGAGCCTGATGACAGAATCGCTGAAGCTTGGCTTGCTGCAGTACAAAATATATTCAAAGTCCTGGATTATTCTGATACCCTAAAGATTTCTCTCGCCACCTTCCTGTTTGAAGATGCAGCAAGATCATGGTGGCATTCTAGAGAAATGGTATGGGAACACAACCGGACTGAGAGAACTTGGGGAAACTTTATCAAGGACTTCGATGATAAATATGTACCTCCAGTTGTAAGAGAACAACGTGAGGAAGAGTTTGGAGCGTAAAACAAGGAACCATGTCAGTACCTCAGTTTGAAGCAATTTATTCCCGGCTAGTGAGATTTTCCCCTCATCTCTTGGACGATGAACCTCGTCGTACTCGACGTTTCATCAAGTGTCTACGTCCAGAATTACAACAAGCTTTACTCCCGCAAAATGTTGTGTCATTTGTAGAAGCAGTGGAAAAAGCCACAAGAATTGAAAGTGGATTGTTAGAGCTTAATGCCATACAGTTTGCAGAAAAGAGGTCAAGGCCTCCTCAGCCAAACTGGCAAACCGGAAGAGGTTCGGGGAAAGGACCAAGGATCGAGCAAGCAAGCCCAAGGAATTCTAAAAGTCCACAGACAAGCAGTAAACCAAGGAACCCTCAGGGAAAATACAAGGATATCATTTTCTCTCATTGTGGGGTTAAGGGCCATGATGAAGCTAGATGCTGGAAGAAAGCTGGAAAATGCTTAAGGTGTGGAAGTCAGGAGCACTTCATAAAGAATTGTCCTAAAGGATTTGCTTCATCTATTCCATCCAGTGGAGGTCCGTCACAGGCTGCAAATTCACCCAAGCCAAGAGTACCTGGACGAGAGTTTGCTATAGAGGGTGAAGCAGTAGCAGAACCTGATGCCTCTGACGTTGTGGAAGGTATACTTTCTATTTCTGGGCATCCATGTAAAGTATTATTTGATTCAGGAGCATCTCACTCTTTCGTAACACCCTGTTTTAGTTGCAAATTGGGTCGTAAGGTTGAAAGTTTACCGTTTGAACTAGAGGTTCATACTCCTTTAGGTACCTCATTTATAACAAGTTCAGTTTACAAGTCTTGTGAGGTTATTATCGAAAAAGAAATTTTCCCGCCAATTTAATTACCTTACCAATTCAGGGGTACGACGTAATTCTTGGCATGGATTGGTTGTCCGCGCACTCTGCGCAGTTAGACTGTCGTCTTAAAACCGTATCCCTTTCTACACTGGGACAACCAAAAGTGTGTTTTAAGGGTATTCGAAAACCCTTAAGGATACCCCTGTTGTCTGCCGCCCATGCTCGTCGGGAACTTATTAAGGGCGGACAAGGTTATATCGCATACCTTATCAATAAACCAAAGGATAAATTGGAGTTGAAAGAAGTACCAGTAGTGTCTGAGTTCGTTGATGTATTTCCAGAAGAGTTGACGACACTACCACCAAATCGAGAGGTAGAGTTTACCATAGATCTTGTTCCTGGAGCATCACCTGTTGCGAAGAAGTCATATCGCATGGCCCTAGCTGAACTCAAGGAATTGAAGACTCAACTTCAAGAATTGCTTGAACAAGGGTTCATTCGACCCAACTCATCACCGTGGGGAGCTCTGGTGCTTTTTGTGAAAAAGAAGGATGGGTCGTTGCGTTTGTGCATTGATTTTCGAGGCTTGAATAGTGTTACCATCAAGAACAAGTACCCTCTACCACACATAGAGGAACTTTTTGATCAATTGCAAGGGTCCCGAGTGTTTTCCAAATTAGATTTGAGACAAGGATATTATCAACTGAGAATTAAGGAAGAAGATATTTCAAAGACAACCTTTAACTCAAGGTATGGGCATTATGAATTTGTGGTAATGCCGTTTGGACTAACTAATGCCCCTGAAGTTTTTATGGACTTAATGCACCGGATTTTTAAAGCATATCTTGATCAGTTTGTATTCGTCTTTATTGACGATATCCTAATTTACTCCAAGTCCAATCAAGAGCACGAAGTTCACCTTGGTGAGGTTCTACAGACTTTAAGGGATCATAAATTGTATGCGAAGTTTAGTAAGTGCGAGTTTTGGCTGAACCAAGTAACCTTTCTAGGCCATATTATCTCTGGAGATGGGATAGCGGTCGATCCTTCCAAAGTCGAAGCAGTAACTGAATGGAAGAGGCCAGAAACGGTAACAGAAATCCGAAGTTTCTTGGGCTTAGCAGGGTATTACCGACGATTTATACAAGATTTCTCTAAGATTGCCTCACCATTGACAAAGTTAACTCAGAAGAAGGTCCCGTTCGAATGGAACGATAAATGTGAGGCAAGCTTTCGAGAACTCAAAAGAAGATTAACAACCGCACCAGTGTTAGCCTTACCCGATGGACTAGAGAATTTCATGGTATACAATGATGCGTCAAAAGAAGGTTTGGGTTGTGTTTTGATGCAAAACGGTAAGGTTATTGCATATGCCTCAAGAAAACTAAAACCGTTTGAAAAGAACTACCCAACACATGACCTGGAATTAGCCGCGGTAGTTTTCGCCTTGGGAAAATGGAGACATTATCTGTATGGGGCAGCTTTTGTGTTATTTACAGACCATAAGAGTTTGAAGTACATTTTCTCTCAAAAAGAATTGAATATGAGACAGAGGCGTTGGATGGAATTTTTAGATGACTATGATTGCACGATCCAGTATCACCCTGGGAAGGCTAATGTAGTTGCAGATGCTTTAAGTCGAAAGGTTAAAACCTCGCACCTCATGGCAAAGGAATGGGGAATGTTAGAAAGTGTATGTGGTTGGAAACCTGAAGAAGTCAGGATGGGAATTTTATTTGCCGGTCTTCAAGTACAACCGGACATTCTTCATCAGATCGCAACAACTCAACAACAAGATGAAAGAATCCAAAAGATCAAAGAGTCACTTCAGGGATTAAGTGATTCATCTTTCACTGTTGATTCCGAGGGAATACTAAGATTTCGTGGACGATTATGCGTCCCTAAGGATGCCGAGTTAAAAGAAAAAATTTTGGAAGAAGCTCATTACTCCCGATATAGCATTCACCCGGGTGGGAATAAGATGTATCAAGATTTAAAATCTCATTTTTGGTGGGAAAATATGAAAAGAGAAGTAGCGAAGTATGTGGCAAAATGTTTAATTTGTCAACGAGTAAAAATCGAACACCAAAGGCCATCAAGTTTACTTCAACCATTACCTATACCCGAATGGAAATGGGAATCTATAACGATGGACTTCGTGACAAGTTTACCAGGAACTCGTAGCCAGTATGATGCGGTATGGGTCATTGTCCATAGACTGACAAAGGTGGCCCATTTTATACCCATCAGCATAAATTACTCCATAGATCGTTTAGCAGAATTGTACCGGGATCAGATCATTCGATTACATGGAGTACCGAAGGATATTATATCAGATAGAGATCCAAGATTTATGTCAAGGTTGTGGAAGAAAATTCAGGAGGCTTTGGGGACTAAGCTACAGTTCAGTACAACAGCTCATCCCCAAACAGATGGACAATCATAGCGGACTATTCAAATTCTAGAAGACATGCTTCGTGCTTGTGCACTTGACTTCAAAGGAAGTTGGGATAAGAATTTGCCGCTAATAGAGTTCGCATACAACAATAGTTTTCAGTCAACCATTCAGATGGCACCCTTTGAAGCACTATACGGACGAAAATGTAGATCTCCAATCCATTGGGATTTAGACGAGCAGAAATTGTCAAACCCCGTAGCGGTGGAAGAAGATCATGTAATTCCTGAGATGGCTCAAAAAGCTATGGAGATCGTGCCGATAATTAAGAAAAGAATGTTGGCCGCCCAGAGTCGTTAGAAAAGCTATGCTGATCGACGAAGGAAGCCGTTAGAATTTGAAGTGGGAGATCAAGTGTTTCTTAAAGTATCTCCCAAGAAAGGACTTATTAAACATGGTAAAGAAGGAAAGCTTAAACCACGGTACATTGGGCCCTTCAAAATTTTAGAAAGGATTGGAAATGTTGCCTACAAGTTGGACTTACCGGCAGACCTTGGTGGGATACATGATGTGTTCCATGTATCACTTTTAAAAAAATACAATCCAGATCCATCCCATGTACTGAACTATGAACCTTTGAAAATTCAAGAAAGTCTAACCTATGAAGAGAAGCCAGTTATTATTTTAGATAGAAAATTCAAGGAGTTACGGAATCGAAGAATTCCTGTGGTAAAGGTTTTAAGGCGTAGCCAAAGTATAGAGGAAGCCACATGGGAGCCAGAAGAAGATATGCGTAAACGATATCCTGAACTTTTCGAAGTTTCAGCTTGAATTTGGGGGCCAAATTCTTTTTAGAGGGGAAGAGTGTGAAACCCCAAAGAATTTCGGTCTAATTTTGTGTAAGTGGGTGAAATTTTGTGTAATTAAAATATGGCTTATATTTAAATTTTTATGAAATTAAGTATTTTATAATTTACATTTTAGTCCAAAACATTAAAAATGGGAATATTATAATAATATATAGTATATATATATAGGTATATAAGTACTTAACTTAAAAAAAAAATTAAGCCTTTAATTTATGGTGGATACAGGGGACTAAACCATTAACTTCTATGCCCATATGGATCAACTAGTTTTTTTTTTTTTTTTTGTAAATTATGTTTTGAGATTTGATAAGAATTAAGCTGGTTGCATTTTAATTGGTGCTTTATTTGACATGAGACTTTTGTAGCAGCTTAGGTCATATTTAGTTCGTTTGAATTAGCACAATCAGTATGCATGTATGCAGCAAAATATTTTTCTAATTGCTTTTGATGGCCTTGCTGACTATGTTCAGCATCATGGCCCCTTTGAGTTAAGGGGTATTCTCGATTGACCCAAAACTTTGGGTCAATTGATATTTTCCAACCCCATCGTCATCTCGACACAAATTTTATATGTTTGACAACTTTTAAAGATAAATATTTTTATATAAGCAATAATTGTTAACTTGAGTGATTGTAAATGTTTGGGTTGGTGAGAACATTATGGTTCAAGTTTTGGTGCGTAATTGTCTGAATTTACATACGTGTAATTGAACAGGTTCTGGAGGTGCCCCTCATTCCGACTTTTCGAAACTTAATTAAGACAAAGAAGGTGAGTGCTGAATGCACAAATTATGGTCCGAGTCTAAGTATATATATATATATATATATATATATATATATATATATATATATATATATAATTAAGTAGATACCTATACATTATTCTGAAATAGTGGAATAATTAGAGTTAAAATCTCAAGTTTTATTTATGAAACTTTCATGCATGTAGAAAGGTTATTGTCTGATGTGTTGATACTATTAAGAGCATTATGTTAATTATATGATAGATTATGGCACGTTGTAAGTTTGAATATGTGTTGAATTATGTATTCAATGTCGAATTCTAATATGTAAGGTTATGTTGTTCTGTTTTATCTATCCTTGGTTGACGGTAGATCAGCGACAATCTTGGTAGACGAGGTCTACGAGGTTGCCCTGATTTTTACCTGCAACCCGACTCACGAGCCAAGTATGGAGATATACTTGGTCCGTGAAGTCAAATTTATGAGCAAAGACACTGTCAATGCATCTGTCTGTGAAAGGTCGCTCCTTACTGGTGTGTTTGGTACATCCGTATGGAGGGTAAGAGGAGTCGGCGATCAGTAAATCTGCTATATGAGTTATATGAAATGATTATGTTAATTATTTAATTAATGTTTGATTTAAGTTGAGTATATTATACATGTATAAATTGAAATGTTTACACCACTCTTCATCATTCGAGTATTCAGCCTCACTAAGTTGAATTATCAACTTACGCATTTCATGTCAAAATTTTCAGTTACAGGTAATCCAGGAGTCGGTAGTTCTGGTCTCAATTAGATCACCTCATTTTGTTCAGCTTCGGATAATATATGTACTTAAGTCTTTTGTTATGTCTACCTCTTCAATATTTTGAACTAATCTTTGAATACTTTTGTTGTATATAAATACTCTAAGGTTTATGTAATTATTCACTAAATTGTCAGTTATTCAGACTGCTTATCGCAGTCTATGTTTTTGAAACATAGTTAGTATTTTTGAGTTTAGAAATGTTTAACTTAGAGTTTTTGTTGTTGCATCATTCACATACCCGACCTCGGGATTTACCCAATTCGGGATCAAATCTCGGGGACGCGGGTGTTACACCGGTGGGTTCCCTTAACCAAGCCACTGCCTATGAGTCGCTGGCTCATTCTTCAACAGGCACGCGGTCAGAGCCCTGGCTCCTCCCACTGCTTGGGAGCTTACGGTTACATGTTCTATTTCACTCCCCGATGGGGGTTCTTTTCCCCCTTCCCTCACGGTACTACTTCGCTATCGGTCACCCAGGAGTATTTAACCTTGCAAGGTGGTCCTTGTTGATTCACACGGGATTCCAAGTGTCCCATGCTACTCGGGTCAGAGCGTAAGCTAGTGATGCTTTCGGCTACTGGACTTTCGCCATCAGCATTCACGCTGCTTCGCCTAGCAGCACGACGC